>OU696534.1:4284002-4289002 GCA_916048285.2 Bellardia pandia
ATACATATACATATACATATACATATACATATACATATACATATACATATACATATACATATACATATACATATACATATACATATACATATACATATACATATACATATACATATACATATACATATACATATACATATACATATACATATACATATACATATACATATACATATACATATACATATACATATACATATACATATACATATATACATATACATATACATATACATATACATATACATATACATATACACATATACATATACATATACATATACATATACATATACATATACATATACATATACATATACATATACATATACATATACATATACATATACATATACATATACATATACATATACATATACATATACATATACATATACATATACATATACATATACATATACATATACATATACATATACATATACATATACATATACATATACATATACATATACATATACATATACATATACATATACATATACATATACATATACATATACATATACATATACATATACATATACATATACATATACATATACATATACATATACATATACATATACATATACATATACATATACATATACATATACATATACATATACATATACATATACATATACATATACATATACATATACATATACATATACATATACATATACATATACATATACATATACATATACATATACATATACATATACATATACATATACATATACATATACATATACATATACATATACATATACATATACATATACATATACATATACATATACATATACTGTTTAGCTGAAAAGCTCTTGAAAGTGGATGAACAATTGGAAGAGATTATCAACTCTCTGAGCCGAAACCAAATCGTTTAGAATTTGATACTCAGAACAATTTAACAAACAATATGAAAAGAAATGAAAGAAAACAAGGAAATTAGGAATTTCTTCTTATTATTTATTAAATTATTTGAACAAAGGATTTCTTACCAGTAGAGGAGAATGAAGTGGATAATTGAACGGTTAGTTTGTATCGAACTATTTGTTGAAACTCGAATGTATAATGCTGCTGCGTATGCCTTCTCCGAGGCATCGCAGAATCCATGGAATTGGACTTCAGCATGCGGAATATAACCAATCCATCGAGGAATCCGTATGGAATTGATTGAAGAATAACTCTCCTCGAACAACTTCCACTGATTGAGAGTATCAGGAGCTAGGCTCTCGTCCCAATCCGTACCATCTATCCATATTTTTTGCATAAGTATTTTAGCAAGAACTATACATGGAGCTAACCATCCAGCGGGGTCAAACAATTTAGCAATTCTCGAAAGTACTTCTCTTTTTGTGTATATAGTTATTTTCTCGAATTGTTTTGCATCGAAATAAAATTCATCGGAATTAGCCTTCCAACGAATACCAAGCGTCTTTGTAGAACTATTATCCTCGAATTTCAGAAAGTGTTCATGAAGTAAATGGTCCTTTGGAATATCTTCTAATATGTCCACGGAATTGGACGTCCATTTTCTCAGCTCGAACCCAGCTGATTGTAGAGCTCGGATTAGCTCGTTTTTTGCTTGAATAGCATCGCTTTTTGAATGTGATCCGGTCAAAACGTCGTCTACATACATTGATTTTTGAAGAATTGAGCTTGCTAATGGAAAAGTGTTCTGAACATCGTCCGATAGCTGTAGAAGCGTTCGAATTGCCAAATATGGCGCACAATTCACACCGAAGGTGACTGTTTTCAATTCATAGTCATGTATTGGACTATTTGGAGAATCGCGGAATAGAATTCGCTGGTATGGAGTGTGTCTTGGATCAACTCGTATCTGCCTATACATTTTTTGAATGTCAGCATTGAAAACAAACTTAAAGAATCGCCACCGAAGAATGAGTAATGTAAGATCGTTTTGCAGTATCGGACCTACATGTAGAACAGAATTCAGACTCGACCCATTAGAAGAAGGAGACGAGGCATTGAAAACTACACGGACCTTCGTAGTGATGCTCTCAGGCTTAATGACGGCATGATGCGGAAGATAGTATACCTTATCTTCTGTCAACTTGGGAGAGTTGACTTTGGTCATATGACCAAGTTCTTCGTATTCACGTACAACTTTGTCATATTCTAATTTAAGGTCAGGATTTCGAATCAGTCTAGCTTCATTTCTAAGAAATTGTGCCATTGCACTGGATCTAGAATTACCAATGTTTGGATTATTTGGAAAATCTTCCTTAAAAGGTAACGAAACCACGTAACGGCCATCTGAATTTCTCGTTGTCGTTTGAACATACAGTTCTTCACATGCTCGATCAGAAGCAGATAAAAAGTTCTTCTTTGGAAGATTCTCCACCTCCCAAAAGCGTGAAATTGCCTTATCTAAGGTAATTTCACAAAAATTTGAAACAACAGTAAGACTGGGATTGGAGTGACGAGAAATTGGACCAGTAAGAATCCACCCGAAAATGGTTTCTTGGGCTAAAAGCGATTCACAAACGTTATGTATAATCCCTGAACGAAGAATCAAAGGAAAAACGTCACCACCAATCAACATGTCAATTTTCGAACTTGAATAGAACTTAGGGTCTGCTAACTGAATATCAGGCAAATTCGAAAATGTAGAAAGAGAAAGGCTTTGAGAGGGGAGATTATTAGATAAGTGAGGAACTACTAGAGCTGTAACAGGAATTGCAATGTCGCTATTTATGTTGGACCCTAATACCAGCGTACATTGATGTTGAACTTTTGCGGAAATGGTATTATTTAACCCCGAAATCTGAGCATTAATAGGGTTTGATGGTAGATTATAGGTGTTAAAAAGGCGTTCTGAGATAAAGGTACCTTCTGACCCAGAATCTATTAACGCTCTCACTTGGTATTTCGTGCCTAAATGAAGAATATTCACCCAAGCTGTTCCCAAAAGTACACCCTTTGAATTCGAAGCGAAACAAGATTGAACATGAGCTGAAGTTGAAGCTTTGGTGGACTGTATTGTATTTGAATTCGAAGATGAAAAAGGAGCTGAATTAGGATTGAGGGTAGAACTCGAACTTGGACCTTGGAAATTTGCATGAGAGTTATCAACTTCCTTATGAAGAAGAGTATTGTGCTGTTTTTTGCATTTGAAACATTTATGTTTGCTAGTGCAGTTTTTTACGCTATGGGTTTTTGAAAAGCAATTCAGACACAAGCCCTCCTTTTTTATCTCAGTAAAGCGTTGTTCATAACTCATTTTCAGAAATTTAGGGCACTTACGGATCGTATGTTCTTCTTTTGGACACAGTTGGCACTTAGGAAGGGATACATTAGTCTGAAAGCTATGAACCTTTTTATTGGAAGTAGAATTGGAATTATTCTTTGCTTTCGAATCAGTAGGTTTAGGTCCACTTGACCCACGAATCTCAGACACCGATTCTAGAGTCCTATAGCGGTTAGTTAGGAATTTATCTAATTCTAACCACTGTGGAATAGAGGTCTTATCTTTCAACTGTTGTTCCCATAATGTTAATGTATTCTCTGGAAGTTTACTTGTACATAAAAATACGAAAATAGGATCCCAGCTTGCTACATCTATATTGTACAGTTTGAGGATAGAGAGACAGGAATTAATATCTCTTTGCAATTGTTTTATAGAGTTGCCAGATTCGGAATGACAAGCCTTTAGGTTAAATAGAATCTTTAGCTGACCGTTAACCAATATCCTTCGGTTTTCATATTGTAAACATAGATTTCTCCATGCCAAGTCGAAACCTTGATTTGTTAAGGGACATTTTTGAACTATTTCTCTGGCTTCACCTGTTGTTTTTCGCGTTAAAAAGAACAATTTTTCGACATTGCTGGCCCGAGAATTGGATACGACAGCGTTAAACATATCTCGAAAGGTTGGCCAGGAGGAATAGTCACCATGAAAAGTTTCGATATCCACAGGCGGCAAGTGAAAACTTCCGGAATTGGAGGACAAATTTTGTGCTAAATCATGCGATGAACAAGGTCGATCGGAAATACCGGCTTGAGGAGGTAATACTTCGGGCTTTGAAGTTTGCTGGCTACGAAGCTCATCCGAAATCTGGCACAATTTTGTCAAACAATTACAATAGGTGATATACGTATTTTTGTACTTTTCCTTAAATGATTCTAAATCAATTGGATCATCAGGCTCTCTAGTCTCCTTTTCCGCTTCCACTAAAAATTCTGAGTAGGCCATTCCAATACGGCTCCAGCTCGTCTTAATTTCGTTGCGATGCACCTCGAGTGCATGTTGCGAAGTCAACGGATACCTGTTGCTATTTAAATCAGCCTCAAACTCAACTATATTATCTGCGAGTCGAATAAATTTATCTAACGACATCTTGAATCTTTTTAAACAATATCAGATATTATATGAATTTCGAACAAAGTAGATTTGAAAACAAATGAGCGACTAAATTATGAAAAGCCAAGCGAAATCTTATACCAAATATCAAAGAATGAGCAATCGATAATAGTATGATATGACAAAATGGTAGGGAAATAATAACGCAAAGATTAATTAAGGAAATATGTATAAATGCCAAATTATGTATATCGAATCTTTACAAATAGAACCAAAAAAAAATTTTAAGATCTTATTTTCGAAAATTGGACTAAAATGTAAATCAAAACTTTAATGAACAATTAAGAATTTATTCATTGGAATCACTGCAATGAAAAAAGTTTGAATCTATTTAATTATCTGAAGCTACAATCAGCTGTTGACTATGGAAAAACCAACTAAAGTTCATTAACCTTTTAGATAGTGGATGCAAAAGTAAATATATTGGAACGATTTGAAAATAATAGGCCTGTTCACTGATCGATGATCGAAAAAGGAAAGAATTTTATGAAAAATTGCAATTATTTTCGAAATTTCTAAACAAGTATAATTGTAATAGTAATATTCTGAAAATGTCACTATACTCAAGGTACAAAAAAATACTAAAACAAGAAATATAGTT